>JAGTTH010002810.1:0-21010 GCA_022606485.1 Agraylea sexmaculata | reverse complement strand
AAATTTATCAAATAAATAATATGTATTGAGAGTCTTCGTCAAAAAGGCTTATTATTAAAGGTAGCTATAAATATGGATTAATGTGTTTTTTTACAATATGATGTTATTTGTTTCGAATATACATTAACGTTGTATTATGTTCCTTATTATTTTAATACAACTGTCTATTCATATTTAACTTGTCGGAACTTAAGGTTAAATAATATGAATAAAAATTTATTAAATTATGTGGGGGAAGATATTATACTATTCTGTCTATATTTATCTGTTTGCGTTGAGGAGATAAAGCGTGTACGTTCCATTTGTGTATTTAATGTGAGTGAGTAAAGTCTGCCAGAGAATAAGTTGTTTATATCATTTGCCAGTCCATCTTGGATATAATATAAAGCCTCCTTGTTCGATCCTGGGTCATAAAAGCTGTACTAGCAAATTCGTCCAGTTTTATAACCCCTGGTAATCAACTAGAGAAACCGCCTACTACATTTACAAACGCACACATTTTTTTTTTGTTTGACTTCCATCCCCTATTTTTATACTTCAATACCACAAGATCTTTTTACACGATAACGAGTTAATTATTCCAGGTATTGTGAGTGGTCATCTCCTATTCTTTTGAACAATAGAAAGAGGAGGTTATATTGTTGAATGGAGTGTTTCTGTAAATAATGTGTGGTAATCCGTCTAAGGGTGTCATCCCCAACAGGAAGGGTGTTCATGATGTCTTTGCCAACATTTCACTTCCTACCCTACAGATAATATTATATTTATGCATACACATATATCTTTATTATTACAAAAGAAATAATTGAATATAATATGTGGGTTGGTCTTAAAATCAATAAAAATATGCATTTATAAGGGAGATAAGGTACCGCAAAAGATATTCTTATTTGTGTTTAAAAAATAAAATGTATATTTTTTTGCCGGAAAAAATATGATTTCTGATTGTGAAATCAACAAATGAATTTTTAAATTATATGACTTAAAAACAAAAAGCTTAAAAACAACAATAGCTAACAATAAATCGTAGATACCAAAAATACTTACCTAATATTATTAATTATTCTCGACATTTAGATCGTTATGGGTAGTTTTTAATTAATAAAACTCTCGACCACATTATAAAACAAATTTTATTGCATATATTTTTTTCAGATTTACATATTCAATATAATATTTATTATGTTAACATCCACCAATTGGCTTATATACTGCATTATGTAAATATTCGCTGATTTGAGGATCAAAATAATTACAGATAATAAAAATTGACGTGTAAAAACACCACAATATATTTACAAGCTTTCGAGTTTAAAATCTACACATTTCATTTGAACGGTATAAAAATATTACAAATATATATTTGCAAAAAATCAATGGGGACAAACGATAGTGAACAATTATAATAATTTTGCTACATTAAATGAGCGATGCTTACAATCTTTCGATTTATTAACATTTAAAATTCATTTATCAAAGCTCAATTCTATATTATTTAAAATGTATTTACAATATTTTACAGACTCTAAACATGAAGTAACACTCCTTCAGTTTAATCATAATGAGGTAAAAATAATATTTCAACCAAACGTATCACATTCATAGTATGTCTTATGTGTGTAACTATCACATGTATGTAGCTTAATATATTCGTAACACACTTTACAATTATTTATAACAATCAGTATTATTTATTATGAGTGAACTGTTCATTAATTCTATTATTTTTGGAATTTAACTAATTATTAGTGTAACCTTTGGCATCCGAAGTAATAAACTATAATTGCGAGCACTTTTGTGCATATTCCATTACGGGCCGCCTTGGAAGTCACTGAAAAATCAACACATATTAATATTTTATTTAAATATAAAGATATTTCAGAAGAAAAAACAATTTCCATTGTGTTTTTTTTAATCAAAAATATTTTTTGGCAAACTAAAAAAGGGCTGACCTGACTAGTCAAATATTTTTATATTACACTTGAATTATTTCATACCGAATATAGTATTTTTAGACATCTCCTTAGGTGATTATTACCAATTTAGGTCATTGTATAAGTAAATAAAATATTCAAAAGCAGAATAGATATCCCAAAAATTAAACCTTTGTAGAATTAGGCTTAAAATATACATGATGGGCAAAAAATTGTTGTAGAAGAAAATTATGCGTTTATACAAAAGTAAATATTATACAAGGGGATTTTTAAATTTTTGTAAAATATTTTTATGTATTAAATCTGCGTTTTGAGAGCGTTTTTTTCGACAAACAGAGGTCCATTTTTTTAAATTAAAATTGAAATAAAATGGTTTTAATTGCCAATGATGTAGTTTTTTCAAAAAACATCTTGCTCATAAGTTAAAAATATTGTATATCGACTTTTAATTTTAGGGTACTTCTCTTACTTTTTAAAATATCGTATACAAATCACTTCATTAGTTTACTAGTTTTAAACTGGGTATCTTAAATATCTCAAAATAAATGCTTGATTGTCATTTACAGAATCGACACCTGAGTTTAACAATTCGTTCAAAATTGAATATTTTAACAACATTTTAAGAAGTTCTTTTTGTGTACTGTTTGAAATGATGTAGTGAATGTTTCCGAGGCAAAACATCAAAGCCTTATTGTCTGAGACTTGATGGTTCTTCATAGCTGCTTTTTGCACTTGAAGAAACAGAATATTGAGATTTAGTCTTTATAAATAATAAAATATGTGTAAGTGAAATGGAGAATTGGCCAAGTGAATAAAGCTTCTTCTCTCTAAATCTGATTGTGTTCTCGACACCGTAAACATATCTCTTCTATAAGGAAATACGTTACTTTATTACATTTTCATTGAAACGAGAATTCCGGTGAATATTTATATTGTGACGTGAGCGATTCAAATATTCATATGAGAATACGTAGTAAATATTCAAATATAATATAATATGAAAAACCTCGAAACAGTTATGATGCTTATCGAAGCGACTATGATTTTTTTTAATATTACCCAATTGTAACGAAATATAGATTAATTTTAGTATGCAGGTTAGTCAACGAGTATCTTTAAATTAGAGTTGGGTTGGGAGAAACATTTAAAAAATAAAATTAAATTGTTTTATTATATGCATTAGGTATTTAGCCATCAATTATGTCAGAAGTGGGTTTTTATGACTTTTTCCCATTTATTATTATAATGATTATTGTAATGAAATGTAATCTTTAATGACAATGGATTGGGAGAACAGATGAATAATATAAAAGTCTCATAATAAAAAAGCTTATAATTTAAAATTAATATTAGGTGACGCTACTCATATAAAATTGTATCAAGATCTTAATGTAATCAAATCCTTAATAGTAATTCAAGTCACACGCTTGGCTCAGTACACTTATCCGGTGTTAATTAGAGTTAGTGGGAAGTGTAGGTATCATTTCTGGGAAGGTATTTAATTAGGAGTTAATTGATTGAATAAATAGAGAGTTTACCTCTTCCAATCCGAGGTGGGCCATCGTTTTCCCTGAGGTAAAGCTCTGCTATCTGATTGTAAAGGTCTGATACCCTAGCCAAACATCTTAACGTTGGGGGACCATCACTGTAATGTTCAGGAAGTAGCAGGAATGAAATTGACAAATCTGCCCTATAAAGACCGTCTTCCACAGGCTGGTACCTCAGAAGTCCAGGGCTTATCTGGGGAAAATAAGAAGAAACCATTACCAAGACCACTTGAACAATCTTCAAATAGATCAGGTTACGTTAATAGGATCAGTCATCATCTTAATATATTATTCTATTTATAATAATTGAATTATATAGGTTTATATCACAATGTACATTACACCGAAAAATATGTATTACTTGAACATTTTTTTTATTTTAAGTGTTAATTCATTGTCGGTCGGTGATCTTAACTATTACTAGTTACACAGGTCACCGAATTAATAATCAGTATTTACCTTACAATACAGTTAATCAGAATAAACCTGGATCATGACGATCGATTGGGATTTTATTAATTTTATTCCCGATCTCCCAGTTGTAAGAACCAATTATTATTTTTTTACTTGAGCAGGATTTGAACTCATGACCATAGTATTTGTAGCAACTTTATCCCAATATATAATGCTGTTTTCTTAAAAATGTAGAGCAAATTTAAAAATTATACATAGTGTTGCCATCATATCAATCACAGTCATTATATATGTTGACATTTGCTATACAAACATCACACT
The DNA here is from genome assembly GCA_022606485.1 of Agraylea sexmaculata. Lineage (NCBI taxonomy): Eukaryota > Metazoa > Arthropoda > Insecta > Trichoptera > Hydroptilidae > Agraylea > Agraylea sexmaculata. Next base: position 16,794 of record JAGTTH010002810.1, on the reverse strand, counting down.
TTAATTTTAACTTTCTTATAAAAAAATTGTATCTTATCCTTTTTATCCATGGCCCCTAATACAAATTACAAATAATCTGCTGAATTAAACTTTGGTTTAATACTATTAAGCAATTTTTATTCTTTTTCTGCCACTATACTTATTATACTATGAATCCTGTTCAAAAAATACATATCTTTAACAATTAAATATTATAATTTAATTTTAAATATTGTCTTTAAATACACTCAACATTTTATTTAAAAAAATAAATGTTTTATTATAATTTTTAAATGTCTTAATACGTACACCGTAAATACAATAATAGAGTTGCTTTGCTGTAGTTTTGATGAGTTTTTTGTTAATTAGTGCCTCACCCGAGGCTCATTAACTAAGAGAAAAACCGATCATAATTGTAGCTAAGTAACTCTACTATAGTATTTACGATGACCTTTGCCTGGGATATACTTTATGGATTCGAATTATTAAGTATAGATTAAGTTAACCGTCTTATAAATACTAACAATAACATTCTGATGCATAACGTATCATTTGATACGCCCATTATTCTATATGGAGTTTATAAATATTTTAAAATATTAAATATTTACCTGCATGGTGTTGATAAAGAAGGTGAGATTGACAAGAGGTCTAGAAGCTGGAGCTGTACAGTTCGCTCGTAATATATCACCGGGATCGTATTGCGGTTTCTCCGTTACAATAGAAGGTCGACCTTGTGGTAGAGCTAAAAATAAATAATATGTGTTGTATTATATAGACTTAAGGAAAATTTAATTGCTGACAATAAATCCTTCAGTCGAGTACAAAGACGGCAGATTACTGCCCGACACTGACAATATTGTACATTACTAATAGCCTGCGACATTTATTTAACACTTATTGAAATTGACAATTAATCACATACATGAGGTATTTTATTTGAATTTAAAAACTATTTATTTGGGGTTCAACGTGTGTGTTTTCTTTATTGAATAAATAATTTAAAAAAATAATTTATGTATAATATGCCGAAAATTGAATGACGGTTGTATTAATATATGTCGTTTTATGGACTAATTATTATCTTCTGCTGTAAATCAATGAAACAAAATCACTTTTTAATGCGGATATTAAATGAAAAGTCCATTCATAATAATTGTATATTTCTATTTTAACAGTATTTCCAAGTGAAGACCCAAAAAATCGCACTTTTATAATAAAGGGGATGGAATTTGTAACCATTAATTGAAAAAATGAATAAGCTTAATCTTCTCGTTTTAAATAAATATATGGTGTTTTACTTATTTTAAAACGTGGTCAATTGGTAATAAAAATAATTAATAAGTCATAACATAATTTATGGGAAAAATATACAAAAACCCACTTGTAGACCAAAATAACTAAATAAAGTTTAAATTGTGATAAATTGATATTTTCTACACATTCAAAAGCTTCCAATTTAATAAAAAGCATGTTTTAAAAAGAGCTGTATATTTATTGTTTATCTGTTTTGTTTTTTATTATTATTTTTCGTATTTAGTCATCAATTATGTCGCAAGTCGGTTTTTCCCATTTATTATTATAATAAAATGTAACCTTTAATAAGAAGATAATGAACAATTAAAATAATTAAAAAGACCACATCGGTAGGCTTAATTTGACTCTCAATACGTTTTGTTCCAGGACAATTATTGTAAATTATATTTAATAAATAAATTGAAATATATGTATATTTAAAAAGTTCCTTTAATGGGTTTAAGGCCTGCAATAACGCATCCCCAACATTTATTAAAATAATAAAAATAATTAAACAAGCAAAATTGTCGCATTTGGGGCACAAAAAACCCGCACGCATACATTGAAAAGCCGGTACACCCAAAACGAGTCACTGTTTGGTGCGGATTTTGGTCCAGAGGCATAATTGGGCCATTTTTCTTTGAAAATGAGCAAGGAGTGGCCGTTACCGTCAATGGCCATCGTTATCGGGCCATGTTGAAATTGAAATTGAAGAGGAGGATATTGGCAACATTTGGTTTCAACAGGACGGCGCTACGTGCCACACAGCCGAAGCTACACTCGATGTTTTGCGCCCTGTTTTCAAAAAAAAAGGTATTTGGCGGACCCTATATAATATTGGAGTGATTTTAAAATTTTGGTCATAAAATGACACATGACAATGACACATGACACAAAAAAGTTTGATTTTTATTTCATGAAAACATTGATTATAGAGGGAATATATGCCATAAGATTTTATATAATATCTTAATGAATAAGATTTTGATATAGATGCATTTTGATCAATATATATATATATATATATATATATATATATATATATAACTGTATATATATATATATATATATATATATATATATATATATATATATATATATATATATATATATATATATATATATATATATATATTTATATTTATTTATTATAAATAAATAGATATGTATTGATCGATCTTTTGCACCGGACCAAATACAGAAGAAGGTCAACGCATCCCGTTTGGTTTGGAATATTTCAAAGAAAAGTGTACAAAGGAGTGTGTGGTGTATAGGGGGTGGTATATTAATGTATGTATATACATATAGGGGAGGTATTACAAGTAGTATGTATTGTAAGTATTATATAATACATAGTAACATCAAAGAGGCTCTTGCATTGTGCAAGGGAAGACTGTAACGGGGCCAAATTAGATCGTGGTCAATTTTCTTTATCTGACATGAACATACACATCCTCTAAAACACTTTGAATTATTACAATATCGCCTGTTGTGGGCTTCACTTTATATAGCTTTTCAATTAAATAAATAAATATCCTTTCAATAATACTATTGATGGTATTGTGGATATACGTTGAATTAAGCTGAATTGACCTTCAAAAACTACCACAATTTTAAAGCAGATTTTTAGAAGGTAACATTAATCTTTAGACATTCAATTAAAATACCAACAAATAATTAATAAAAAAACAAGTTTTTTTTATACATACTACATCTATTTTTTATAATTATTACAAAGGATATGCGGTAAAATTAAAACCCAAAATATAAATTGTAGAAAATACCAATAATAAATCCATAAAATTAAATTCTGTTGGGGAATGAATTTTTTAATCTCACATTTTTTTATCGTTGTATATTTTTACAACTAACTTACACTTAACTAAAACAAGTATATTATATAGAATAACAAAGAATAGATAACTAAAATAGTAGAAATGTAAAAAACAATGATAAAACCGTAAAATTTAATTTTGATGAGAAATGAATTTTAAAATCTCACTTATGTATTATTAGATATTTTTACTACTAACTTAAAACAAGTGTTTTTATAGTAATTGCATAGAATATTTAAGGTGCGTTTAATTACAACCCAAAATAGTAGAAATATAAAAACCAATCAAAATCCCTTAAAATTTAATCTTGATGAGAAATAAATTTTAAAATCATATCACTAAAACTTTTTATATTTCCTGCAGAATTTATAATTATACGTATACTACGTGTTACAAGAATAAATACTTCGTATTTAATATCTACTATTGGATTTAAGTCTTATTTGTTCAATTGATCAATTTAAATGATTTTAATAAAATATTTATGCTTTATTCCACCTTGTATAGAAGTGTATCTATCGTGTTTATATATATATATATATATATATATATATATATAACTAATATAATATATATATATATATATATATATATATATACTGCTATATATATATATATATATATATATATATATATATATATATATATATATATATATATATATATATATATATATATATATATATATATATATATATATATATATATATATATAACAACTATATATATATATATATATATATATATATATATATATATAGTATACATTACAAAAATAAAATATTATTATCATATAATCATCAATCAATCAAAATTTAATGGATTAACTTAATCGATCGCTTTAATTTTTTTATATAAATAAAAATATTTTTTGCTATGGTTATAAAAGTACGGTATTTTTAATATAATTGGAGTGGTTTTATTTAATATTTTTATGATGTAATGGTGTAAAAGGCTGTATGGTAGTTAGTCAGTAATTCAACGTCAAAGTCCGTCAATAAGGAAGAGCCGGTGGCAGCAAAGTGAATTAACCAACCCCCTCAATACATTTGTGAAGGGGGTTGGTTGGAAGGTGTTGACACATTCTATGGACTTAGTTACTAACAATGTTATCCGTTGGCCAGACAATTATTTCTGCACTCTGGAGTCTAGAAGCCCAGCCAAATACCACGAGGAAACTACTAAACATTCTTACTACTTTACACCTAAATTACCAAGCCAGCATTTATTATTAAATACGGACAAGATTGATATTATAGAGACTACGACAAACTATCGATTAGCAGGTATATTTAACAGGAATATGTTCGAATTGGAAATGAGAATGATATAAATAAATCGATCGATCTATCTAGATTTTTTTGGCCTAGATTGTTTAAAGATTGTGTCAAATCTATATACAATTTCTATCTATAATAGTTATATAACAAATCTACAAAAAATATACACTACTCAATACAGATAACAACGTATACTTAAAATCCTTTCAATACCCAATAATATGTTAAAATAAATTATTTTGATTGATATGTGATTGAAATTTTTCACACACTTTAACTACTACTAAAAATTACATGTTATATATATATATATATATATATATATATATATATATATATGATCTAGGTATTCTCTAAATAATATAGTACTGTTGATTTTACTCCAGTAAAGCAAATGTATCATTTTATTCATTTAGATTGCATAATAAACGAGTAGGTAAATTTTTGTTAAAATTATAAATCCCGATCTCGTAATATTAAAATTATTTGTATTGTATATACAGATATTAATTTTTTCAACATTGAATATTTATCATATTTGTATTCTAATTATATAATATAGTTGTAGGAAATGTGTAGAGTAAAAGTTATTTATTCTTTACATTCTTCAAGTATTCTTACACTTAATTAATAATAATAATTTCCTACGTACAATCTGCAGGCGTAAATGTCCAATACAATTTTATATTAAGAGTGTGCTGTGTGTGTACGAATAGACCACTAGAGCTTGGTAGTATTGGTGTACTCATTATATTGAATAAGGCCCGAATAGTATTTAAATAATATAGTAATTTGATTGAATATATCCCCAGTAAGGTAACATAATATGACACATTAGTCCGAAGTCTGGACATCGAGAGTGTTTTTTCCCCATCTCATCCAAGTGTTGGGGTCTTGAAAGGAAAGAAAGTTGTGTCTTTGTTGGAGTTTAATTGGTAAAGACCCCACCTGGGCTGTGACTAATGCTCACTAACTTTTCCCGGAGGCTGTCTAATGCCTTCAACACTTATCGAATCTGCTACGCCTTATCTCCTTGCTCTGCTCCTTTACAGCCTTTTCCCCACATTTGATTTTCTACACCGCCGCTCCGATAAACCCTGATTGGCCTTTGAAAACCTTCTTTCTTCATCATTATTTTTTAAGTCATTACCGCATAATATATTGAGAAAGTGATCACCATAACAATTATGCCATATCCAATGACTAACCCAATATATTGAGTTAAATAATATACAGATTAATTTCTTAATTCTTTAACAGAAGCATATTATTATATAAGTGTCTTAAGATGGCCTTAGATCTTGAACCTGGCACATTTCTTAAAGAAGTCCACGAGGACATTAAGTTGAAAATGATCAAAGCAAATATCTGAATAATGAATTTCCAAAACTGATATTAATTTTAAAAATAAAATAAAATTTCCAATAATCCACTCAACTCAAATTTGGTTTTACCCAAACAAATTCTTATTTGGTTTTTAAGCATTATATTTTGTAACTGTTTTGTTAATATTGCTTTTATCGTTGTTATTATTTATTTATCTTCAAATTTGTAAATTAGTTTTTATTTTTTTCCCATTCTTTCTATAATTATATACTATTACTCATGTCAAATTTAAATAAAACATTCTCATGTTAGTTATAGATAAAAAGATGTAAACACTCTGTACACCTAAGTCTATTTCCAAAGATGTATTGTTCTATCAATCATTTTTAAAACTTATGCATAATAAAGAAATTGTAAGATTCTCAAAAAGAGTATTTCAAAATAATATTAGAGATATTTAATAATGCATAATAAATGAAAATTTTCAAAAGACAGTATTTATTGGGAGAATCGATTTTTTAATATTGTGATGAGTGTTGTCATCATATGAAAACTGTATTAAATTATTTTATTTATAATTTACTTTCAAACTTCTTCTGATAGAAAAATAAACAACTTTAAAGCAAAAATTAAATAAAAACTCAAAATAGAAACTTCCATTCAACATTTAATTTGTAACTGCTTTTTATGTGTTGCTAGATCTATCAAAAATCCAGCAACACATAAAAAGCAGTTACAAATTAAAATTTTTAAATAAAATTATCTTAGTATACCAATAAATAAGCAATAATATTGTCAATTGTAGATACGTTTCTGTGTTAATAATCAATAAACTTTATCCTTTGACATCATAGATTATACATGGAAATAAAAACAGTTTTCGGTCAGTTCTATCATTAACAATATTTGTATTTAAAAGAGCCTATTTTTAAATAAACTATAACAAATTAACTAGTATCTATTTTAATCAATGGTAAACTAAAGATCACTTTTTTATCAGAATAAAAAGCAAATTTTTAAACTTTAGAAATAAGATATGTGATTGTTGACACCGCAAAATTGTAACAAAACCGTTTTTTTTGTCGGAAGTTTGACATTCGATCTACAAAAAAAAGGTACTCACCAACAACTTCAACTTGCGTAGTAACGATGGCAGTTGAAAATAGAGGAGCATCAGCGGATACTTCACAACTGAAATTTCCTGAAAGCTGAAAGCCCACATTCTTCAGCGTTACGTGAGTCGAATTTGACTGCGACAGCTGTGAACAATGAAAATTCAAATTATAACCTATCGAAAAATACAGTCACCGTAAAATAGTATACGTATTATATTCATATTACATTCGTGCAATATAAAAATGAATCACATACTAGAGAGTCGAGCAAGGGTTGGATTTGTCACCATCAGAGAGACTGGATATATTCTGTATGTACTTTTCCTAATATAATCCTGATGGTGAAGTAGTATAAGAAACAGAAGCGAAGACATGCCGTATATCTGTCGACCTTAATCCGATAATGCTTGGAAGACGTTTGGCAAAATAAACCATGTCACTGAATCAAATCTGACGCACCAGCTGCTATCTCCAAAACATTTTTATATCTCATACTATACGATGCTATTTCCGTATAAACAATAATACTGTACTAAAGGAGAATAATTCTAAAGAAGAAGAAGAAGCTATATATGAACGTTATACTTTCTAGCCTAAATAATATTATTATACAAAAAAATTACCAAGAATATCAGACACAAATAGAAGGTGTGGAGGATAATAATTAATTAACACATTCCTTATTATGTTTGACAGGTGCGTCGCGACGTCCAAAGGTCAGTGAACGACGTCTTTTTGTCTCATAAATATATACAAATAAAATAATAACTAATTAAGTAACTACATTCATTTCTGAAAATATAATAACCTCGATTACCCAATTTTTCATAAATATTACTAGAAGACGAAAACATGTGTTTTAATACAGTTTACAGAAAATTATATAGAATATATAATTTAAAAACATTTTTCAGTCGTATATATGAAAAATATCATATTTATATTTTGTATCAAATATTTACATATGTATATGTATGTATGTATTAAATACTTAATTTAATTGTTTTCTATTTATTATTTTTTACTATAATGTTGACTGTTGAAACCACACATAATTTTATTATGTAAATTCGAGCTTATAGGTTTATATTCAATAATCATTTCTTTAGAAAACTATTATATTATAATGTGTTATGAGAGGTCTAGTCCAAGTTTTAATGAAGTCCTTTGAAGTATTCGAGCTTTGCAACGATTTCCAAAATAATATTGTTTTATTATTTTACTTCAACTCTCTGATATTTACACAAAACATTATATATATTAATATATATGTACACTTATCATTTATGAAATTTGTATTATATTCATGGCAACAATTATAAAGTAAGTGAGTAAATTTTAATATAAATAATTTTATTCTATTAATATTAAAATGTTAAAGTATTGCATTTTACCTAATGATAAAGCAATATGTGTAAATGTAAGTCTTGTTTTTTCCCTTTTTGGCTGCGTTTTTTTATTAGATTTATTCATTATCAAATATCCTAATTGGCACACACCTTGCAAATATTTTTAATTAAAATATAATTGTTGTATTTTGCGCATGAAGGAAACAATTACGTTACCAACCTAAGCTTTTGCAAACAATATTATACCAGTCACCCAAGATTGCCTGCGTTATACACAAAGCATATTTGTATTTATTTAATTTGAGCACGATAATAGCTTACATTTGCATATAGCAATCAATCGTTTGTCTGGTTATATGATCTTCGTCTCCAGTAGCAACTCAATCAGACTGCATTGTTCAAATGCCTTGTACCATAAACGAGTCGATCAAATGAATTGATTCGATTGTCTTCGGTGATGTTCTCAGAGTCATTCAAAGGTATATCTTATTAAAATATAATGGGTTTACCCCATGTATCTGTATACAACATTATTAGAATATAACTAGAAAACACATCTAGGGCCGGTTGCTTCAGCAATTTTTGGCTTATTAAACATAACAACCTGTTAATTCATTGTCTGTTGGTGATCTTAACTATTACTATTTACACAGGACTTAATAATCATTACCTTACAATACAGGAAATCAGATTGAACCTGGAACGAGACGATTGATCGGGATTTTATTAATATTATTCCCGATCTCCCAGTCATAATAACTGTTTTTTTTTATTTAAGCGAAATTTGAACCATTATCACAATTTTTGTGGACATCTCCTGAGCAATTACAGATCTTATTAATATTAGCAATTTTTTTAATTTTATTTTATCATACTCTAAAGACGGTTTCTTTTCTATAGTATGTTACTTTAAAGTTAGGTTGGAAATCATTCGTAATTGAAAAAGCTTATTTCAGATGGAATTAAAAATATTTAGCTTCTCAATGTAAAAATCAAATTTCAAAGGGTACTCTCGTATGACTTAGATTTTAATATATAAAGTAATTTTCCTAGTTTTATACTCTATAGTTTGATGTTAGTATATAAAATATGCAACAACCCAATAAATAAATTGGTTTTATTCCAAACAAAATGAATATGGTCACTTGAGGGATCGCCTTCTCAATAGGGAGTTGAATTTGTATTTAGATGTATTGTTAGATTTGTACTTACGTCAACATAAATTCCCGTGAAGGGGAACACTTTGGCCATGGGGTTTTCTCCTGGAGAGTACCTATAGAACTCCCTAGGTCCTCTATACCATTTGACTGAATATAAAGGAGCACCCTGAAGAGAATAAATGCAATGCAGGACTGCTGCTTCTCCCCTAGGAATTGGCGAAGGCTTCACTTTCAGCTCGGACACCTGAAGGCATCGCATTTCTGAAACAATCAACAAATACAACTTTACCACAACATAAAATATTCATGAATTGCATTTTAGTTACACCATCTCAATTAAACTAGTTAATTTTATTTATTATCATTGATAACAATAAAATAAGACTCGTTAACATATTGATTTGTTTAGAGCGAAGTTTTATTTATATACATCTATATTTTTTTACATTCCTAATAATAAAGATAGGGTTAACATAGAATGATGATAATTAAAATATTCGATATTCATATTCAAAAAATCGCCACTGTTTCATACAAATCCTGATCAAACAATATATAAAAATAAATAATTAAATAGTCTCCCAAAAAAATTCAAAAACTATCTCAATTATATTGTTGAACGTATTGATTTCTGGGGGGAGTTGCATATTTAAGATTTTTTTATAGTATTAAAATATTGCCGAAATAACTATAAAAATATATAATATTTAGAAATTGTGTTGACTGCTGGGTGGAATTCAATAATTTGAAATGTATATTGTTTTCAAAACAAATTTCTTAAATATTTAAAAATTAAAGTGTATCGTTCTATAATTTTTATTCATATCACTTAATATATTATTGTGTTTAAATTTTATTATATTTTTTAATATTCATCATTATTAACATACAATCAACACAATTTATTTTTAATTATTACAAAAAAGGTAAATATACCATGCATTAATTTTATCTTGTTTTAATAATAAATAATCCTAAGTCATATACTTATTATATAAATATACTGAAACATTATTAATTAGATTATTCTTTATTCATAAATATGTATGTTTATAGTAATCTCACCTTAAAAAGCAGATTTTACTTTAAAATGGGATAAATTGAATATTATATTATTAGTAGTGATTGTGAGTGTTTCATTAAAAACGGTCCTTTCAGACGGATTAATGTGTCGAAATAAATCATCCCGACGGGCATTTATGAGACTGTCCATGTATTCAAATGAAAGTGTCACAAAACAATGACGACTCTAACAAAGAATATTAATAATAATATAAATTTTAAAAGGCGAACAATTATGTAAACATGAAAAAAAACATAAATCTCTGCGCAAAACGGAACCCTTTAATTCGGCACAAAAGTGCTGACGGGATTCCTCTTTCCCTTTTTTTAACAACCTCTTCAGATGATAAATTATTCACGTTCGGGATGAAATTACAGAAGTAGAGTTTTTTTAGCAAATCAAAGCTAGATTGAGAACTCTTCCCTTGCGTTGCTGCATTCACAAATCAAATGATAAATAAACTTGTCGGACTTATCTTTCAGTTCGACTCAAAGTTTTCCGACTCGCCGATTATTTTTAGCTTGTTTTTATTCCGAGCAAAATAATGAGTTCTTGGATAAACTTTGTCGATTTTATATACACGTGCTTTATATCGGATTTCGTATCGATGATATTCATCGAGGATTTCATTTTAGTTTTTATGATGATGAATTCATCAATATTCGTATAAAGTGTGATACTTAATCCTACATTAGAAATATATATCATAAAACAAATGTATATTATAAAAGCATAGATTTCAATATTTTTACTTCTTATGGAAAAAAACAAAAAACAATCTGTAATTATAATATTTTCGAATACTATTATATATTCACTAACCGAAAATTTTGTTGAAAATTGATAAATATAACCTTAAAATGGAAAAATATCATATTGAATGTATAGAAAAATAACAAGTAGTGTATAACGACAAAAAAATATAATAAAATCATTTTTGTTAAAAATATTTATAATAATCATATCTCAAGAAGGTGCAATTAATATTTTAATTGAATTCTATTATATTCATTGAAAAATACATTAAATATATCTTCGGTTCTTATACATCTAATTTTATTTGCATGCGAGGAATTTGGTTAAATTGCAATTGTTCTATATTCGTTTTTCACTTCAAATAAAACAATCCTACAGTTTACCAAATAATAAAATAATTTCATAAAAATATAACCAGTGAAGTGTCTAATATTGAAACAGGTTTTCGCACCTCGTTCATCAGTTTAACTGTCAGTTTCGACTGAACTTGTGTGACAGGTTTCATCAGTTTACCTGTGAGTTTAAACTGATAAGTCTAGTTGACGTAACCGTACACCTTGAGTTTAACTGTCAGTTGAACTGATTAGTCGAGTTTACCGTGTGTCAGCCCCTTTAGCCATGGTTTGATAATAATTCATCGCTAAATGTAAAAGAGGTTTCAGCTATATATCGGGTGTTTTAGTAAAAGTGCACTGTTAAATCACCCAAGGGTAGTATTAAGGGGTTGAGGTTGTACCCTAGTGACAGAATATTTGACCTTAAAGGTTTCCCACAAATACACCATCTATTTTTATTTGTCGTTCAACGGCTCACACAATGTCACCTGAAATAATAGGATAAAGTCGCTGAGGAAACACAAGTCGAGTATCTCATTTAGTGTAAAACTTAGCTGTGGAGTTGATGGAAGTATCATTCTTTGAGAGTGAGCCACAAAGTACGACAAAAAGCCAGAAACGACAATGTAAAGTAATGAAATTGTGGAGGAGAAGTGGGTAAGTTATTTGTTTTACAGCTTGGTCTGTCGCCGAGGCAATCTTCCGACAAATCTACAATAGACTGACTTCTAGCATAGTCAAGTTTTTACATTTTATAATACTTTACTACATGACTTTACTGTCCCCTAAATGAACCCCTTGGGATGGAAGAGAGTAAACTATGAAATTTGCATACGGGTCAAGAATTTCGACACGCTTTTCCTCATTTCATCGTACATGATCGTAAAACACGAAGCGAATTATTACACAATTTTATTATATTCAGTCATATGTATATTATTATTAACCCCTTTCATTCTGTCTCGGATATCACACAAAATTCTCAATAAAATATGTTGTAAGTTTACGAGTACGTTAGGTTAAAAAAATAATTTATTAACGAAGATACTTTGTGTAATTTTATGAATATATTTCTATAAATAAGTTGATAAATTTTCAATTTAAAAAATTAAGAAATAAAAGCGATAATGGTTATATATTTCAAAGAGAATATACAGGATTGACTTGAATTACCTGATAATACTTTAGGGGATGGTTTTTTATCACGAGAATAAGTGAAAATATATATTAAATATTTAAAAATATGAAGAATATTCGTAGCAAAAATAATGAATTGTGCTTTTTTGAATCTAGTTTGGTCCACCATTTTAGAATTAGTTGTTCCTGTGAAGTACTCAGTTGTGACTTTTGCGTGTGTATTGTGTCTGTTAAATACGTAATTAATATTTTTAATTAATTTTTAATTAATAATAAAAAATATTTTTTTCGTTTATATTTGCGATAATCTACCACCATTCTGTAGAACCCCACTCGTTGTACCTTCGATTGCAATTTATTATTCATGATAAGAACATATTCTATAATTATTTATTTAAAAATACATGTATATCCTTAATATAATGGGGAACTTTACACAAAAAACAGTTAAAAATTATCGCATCGTAATGTAGAGAAAATAAATAAAAAATGCTAAAAAAAACCTTTTTTGGCCAAAAATACTTCTAGCGGAGACCGTCGAATATTTCACTGTAAAAATTTTAAAAATTGGCTGAAAAAATACCATATACTTAAAAAAGACTTTCAGTGCTTTATTCTCCGTAATTATTATTCCGTAGAAAAGAGAAACCTCCATTCGAATAATAATATTTAAAACATTCAAGTTTTTCAGCCGTTTTTACATTAAAATCGGCATTGATTTGAGACCAAACGTATTGTATTGAGACGTTTTTTTTATTCAACAAAATTTAAAGACAAAAATATTTGAATGTTTGACCAGTCCACATCCGTTTCGCATAAGTGAGTTCAGGAACATTTAGTGCCACTCTATTTAGGACGAAGCGAAGTCATCTGTCTTGAATGGTTTAAGGGCGAAAGGAAGGAAGCCGTTGCCTTTTACGGCTTAAAAGAGGGGGATGGACTTGGAAGACACCATTCCAGAGGTGAAGGAAAAGACTATTCCAGGGGTTGACAACCTTAAAAGCATTCTACTCTCAGATTTGCCTCACGGACAATATTATGGGAAACGGGGGAAAAGAAGTCGCCACAATCTCACACTGAAATCTTTAGATAAGCAGGAGTTTCCCATATCGAAAACTAAACTTAACAAAACTATAAAATCTTTATCTCAAATATACTCACTTCCGTTACTGAACAATATATGTATTTTTATAAAAAAAATACTATTTTCATATTTCATACAGAAAATACACTAATTTATATAAAACCCATCAATGTGCCGAGCAACAGCTGTTTATTTCTAAATGGGTTTTTATTTTTTTCCCATACTTTTTATAACAATATTATCTCTCGCGTCAAATTTAAATAAAAACAATAGTAAGAGATGTATAAAAATATATAATCTGTTCAACTAAGTCTAATAACCTAACATTTATTTATTTTTTTACACATAAATTACAACCATCGTAATCTTACAGATAATCTAATGCGTTGCGATGGTTTACAAAATAAAAAAAAGATGAAGAATTTAATAAAAACTATAGAGTCATAGAAGGATCATGTTTACGTAAACGGGTGTGATTAGTGATATTGTCTTTCTGGGCATAATTCAATTTCGACATTTGGACTAGAAACATAGGAAAAAATAGTTGATAGTAGAACAATAAAGAAGATGGATAATATTTCTTATTATTTATTAACATGTATTCTCTATTAAGAACAGATAAGCAACAGCTCTTTAATTTGACAACAAATATATTTGTTGTTTCAGTGGTCGTTGAAAAAAAGTTGTGTTTTTGTTAACATTTAAAAATTGTTGTAAGGAATCAGTATTTCCTTTGGGAGAATTCGAGATTTGTCTTTTGGTAAAATATAAAAATTAACTACGGTTTTATTTTTAAATATATTTGAACTATGTAGCATTAAACTGATTAAGTTTTGTTCTCAACTCGGCTTTGTAATAACTCTATGAAAATAGAAAATGAATGATAAATTACATTACAAAGATAAAGTGAGTAAAATTTCACAGTAGTCATCTTTATAGAATCTCTTAAATAAAACCCCATTTATCAATATAATATAGAATTGTGTACAAACACGTGCAATTATAAAAAAAGGGTTGATTTTACTCTTCATTGTTTATTTGAAAATTTTATAAATAAATATATTTACAGAAAACACTCGGTACAGAATAAAAATACTGAGTTGAAAAACAACAACAAACATAAAAGGGGAAGTCTGAAATATATAAAAGAGAAAGATCTGACGTTATAATTGGTAGATTGCCGAGTTCGTGTCTCAGAATGATGAAGAATCGTCAGAGAAACGCCTTCATAATATATATTTATTATTATTATAATAAATACATTTTAAATGCTACACCAATTTGTGCACACTCCAACTGAAATACATCATATGAAATGGACTGACATAATATTTAAAATAATTAATATGCATTTTAACTCTGGGGGTTTAACGGAAATGGTATGTTTCACAGTTTAAACTATTACTACTATCTCTTATTTGCTTATTTTCTCTCATTTCCATCCTCTTTTTCTTTAAAAGAACCCATTCGTCTACTAGTGAGATCGATCAACCTGACATGACTTACTTTTTTCTCACTTCGCCGCCTCTGAAACTTTCTCACATATTCATTATTCAGAACGGGCGAGTCTTTGATGGGCGCCCCTTAAACCGAATCTTAGCAATTTACCACTAAAGACACTTCTTTTTTAGTTTAAAATACTGTCTTATTAGCACTCTAAATCTAGACGAAGAGTCACTTTAAGATTGAACAATTTCGTCATACAAAGGCAAATTAATATTATAATCGTTTCTTGAAAGCGGCTTTTCATTCTTTAAAACTGCTCTGTGGTAAAATCATATTACCCTTTAATGAGAAAGTTACATATTCATCAACTTCGTTTGAACATATCGGTTGAAAATTAAATATTCATTGAATATTTATATATCAATAGATTTCACAACTCTACATTACAGTTCAAAGAATTGTTTTTTTTATCTCATTTTAATCAATGAAATTAACATTTAGCATACTAATGAATTAAATCTGCTTTAATCACATATTAATTTTAAATAACAAATTACTAAGATTTTTATATTTTCATTATACTAAAAATACTAACGGTCGTATTCAATAAAGTGTGTGTTAGTGAGTTGTGCTATAGCTTATATTATTGGTGTGTATACGAATAGACTAGAGCTTGGTAGTATTGATATACGGGCATACGCACACATTCTAATTAAAAAAAAAAAAAAATTATCATTAATTAATATCATTATTATATAAATGATGTCATTTAAAAATCGATGCGATTAATTTGTTTTGGCATTTTTATTTGATCTTTAATATTTTTTTATTAGAATTTACAGATGACAAGAATAAAATCATTAGATTTCAATTTGCCTATAAATCGCACCAATACCTGGATTTGATTTGTAATAATATTATTCTATTTAGTAATAAAATTAACATTATATTAACACTGTCTGTCTCGATACACAAATTATGTAAAATCTCTGATTGGTTTAACTGATTTCACAAGAATATTTTATGAATTAAGTCTCTTGCTACTGAGAATGTGGTTTATTCGGATTATTGATGATTAACTGGTATTTGTTTTGCCAGACAGACAGAGGATGCGATATTTAACGGATTCTTTTGATGTTTTATATGAGATTCCTTAGCAAAATTAAAGTCTCAGTCCTCATTGGCGTCGACTGACGGAAATAGAATGAAGTTGTTTTGACTGGGCGTGATGTATGGCTTTAAGACGCTCTCTAAGAACAACGAACGAAACACTTAAAAAGAAAAACACACACTTCTTCAGTCATTCACAATCACTTCATTAAACACTCGCACTGAATATTATTTGACAAAAAATAACAATTTATCTCCGTGACTCATGTTGGATCGATTCTTGAAGAGAAACCCCACCTACTAGTTGAACTATTCAACTAAAAACTTATTAACTAACCGGTTACTCGAGGAGGGTTGTTATTTAGACCAATTACCCTGTATCTTGTAGGATTAGTGTTCCTAGAATCCCCTATTTGAGTAAGACTGATCCAAATTAAACATTTTAACAAATTTGTTGTTTATTTTGTTTGGAAAGAATATTTGAATCAAATATTTAATAATTGGAACAAGTAATTTAATTTTT